>CM048751.1:205130740-205145740 GCA_026315105.1 Locusta migratoria
CTTTACAGTAAGTTGTTTCCTATCAACATATTATTATTAACTCTTGAATAAAAGAATGTCTTAGTTGCAAAAACTTTTATTGAAATGACGTGTTTCGCCCGGTTAGAGCATCTTCAGATTTCTTATCTGATGTCCCTGTGCCATATAGTAGGTCTTCAACTCAACGACATGCATCAGTATTGGTACTGGCACTGCCAGGGGCAGCATTCCAATGTCTACTGCGAGTAACCACTAATAATTAAATATAGCTTTATTGGCGGTTACTTGCAGTAGACATTTGAATGCTGCCCCTGGCAGTGCCAGTACCAATACCCGACTCATGTGATGTATGAGTTGAAGACCTACTATATGGCACAGGGGCATCAGATAAAAAATCTGAAGATGCTCTAACTGGGCGAAACACGTCATTTCAATAAGTTTTTGCAATCAAGACACTCTTTTATTCAAGAATTTGATTTAACACGTTTGCTGTACCACACCACGCAGAAATGGAATGGGAAGAATTTTATTATTATTAGGCTAACATTCCTTTCTGGGCCTTCCATTGTTGCAAATTTTATTTTCTAATTTAACATAATGTAATATCACTCTGTGCTTTCCAAACATTCATGTTTGAGCTATTAGTATAAATCTTTTTTTTTTTCAGTAATGAAATTTAGATATTGTTGTATCAAACTTCATCTCAGATACTTCATTTGTGTAAAACTACAGGGTGTCGGTGACCATGGGTGTGAGTATATGACGGGAGGTTGCGTTGTTATACTTGGTCTGACTGGCCGGAACTTTGCTGCTGGAATGTCTGGTGGAATAGCATATGTTCTGGATGTTGATGGATCATTTAGGAGGTATGTGACAACCATTTAGTTTTTTAATGAGTTAGCTTTTCATATCTTAGTATTAAAGTGTTAATTCCACATGTATTAGGTAAAATGGGTGCTTTCAAGTTAATATTTACATAAATGAAGGGGAATAAAAGCTCATGTCCTTTGAGAGAACACCTTGGGAAGTAATGTACACTATTGTAAAATGTAGCAGACACAATAATGAAAAGCAATGTTAGACTCTAAAATGAAGAAGTATGTTCGAATAAAATTAATTTATGTGAGGGGAAGTAAATAATTTACATCCTACCATGTTATTCTGTACCTTATCAATGTTAAAATAATACAAAGTGTTCTGTCTGTTTTGTCTGTGTGAGGTATAAAATATCAAAACTGTGGACTACAGTGTACCCCTAGAAATTTTCATGTTTCCCTGTTTTATTTACCCTGTTTTGTTTTTATTAATCTTACGGAAATTCTCCTCAGAGATGTGAAAATATTGTTCAAGAGAGAGAGAGAGAGAGAGAGAGAGAGAGAGAGAGAGAGAGAGAGAGAGAGACGGTGGAGGGGGAGCTGACCAATACTTACCTTAGATTAGCTTTTGGAAACGAGTATTTCCTTTAAGTAGGAGAGGAGGGAAGAGAGAGAGAGGACAGAAAAGAAAGGTAGTTTACATCCTAGGGCATGGTCTGGGCTGTTCATCTCTAGTTTCATCTCCATTGTGTCTTTTTTGTGTTACTATCGGTGGTACCAAGTTAAGGTAATTGCTGTGCAGCTACTCTCTCTCTCTCTCTCTCTCTCTCTCTCTCTTGAACAGAATTAGAAGCCTTTTTTCATATATAGGCAACTAGCAAAACTGTCAGTGCTTCGCATTTGCTACATATACATGGAAATTACTTATACATCCTATACCCCATTCATCCCCCAATATTTCTATCTGTCCATCTCGCACTTTTCTCCTCCCCTGCCCTTTGTATCCTTTCCTCCCCCTTCTCTCCTCTACAACCACCTCTCTTAGCTCTCCTATGATCTCAAACCTTTTTGAAACAAAACCATGATTAATAATTTAAGTCACTTAAAGGGAATAGCTAAATCTGTTAGGATCACTGGTTATGGGGTATAAGAGAGACCTCTCCAGCTGCTGGATCTGCAAGGATGGTAACTTCTATTACATTATCTCCAGGGGATGCATGGTTCTTTTGTGAGTATGTGTGTGGTGAGCATGAGGCTCCAAGTTAATGCAGCCTTTCTTCCTTCCTTCTTTCCTTTCTCTTCTCTTCACTTCCTTACCTATCCTTTCTCTTCACTTCCTTTCCTATCCTCACTCCTTTGCCTCCTAGGCAGTTCGGTCCCCCTATACCAACCAACCAATTACATTAGTTTGCATGAATATAGGTAGAATCGTGAAGTTTCAGATGATTATGATTTTTTAGGAATATTATGATTCCAAATGATAAAGCATAAATACATAAATAAAATGAGTTCGTAACTGCTGACACCAGACATGGATTTAAACATTCAATATTAAGACTGAAATTATGCATAATTAAAATTTATTAACAATAGAGAACTGATGAAGTGAAAATCAATAAAATGTTTAAGCTAAGTCATTTCACTAGATTAAAAACATTAACACTTATTGATGAATAAATCTTAATCGTAAAACAAAGCTGTTTTAATTCAGTTGTAATTTGAATATGGATTTGTTGGGAAGGAGTAAGTTCGTATTATTACTCCATTGTAGAATTTGGTGTGGTTTTTAAAAGTGATTATCAAGTGAAAACCAGCTTGTGCTATTCATTCACAAGATTTAGATGCCAGTAGATACAGAAATTCTTGGGAATCTTAATTCTGTGAAAAATACCTGTGAAACATTGCTTGCCAGCATGCAGGCAGGAAGCAGGTGGCCCTGTGCGCGGAGGGGATCCCTTCTGAACCTGGGTAAGACTGAGGTGGACAAGGGTGAACTGCCGGAAATGGAAATCCCATGATTCTAAAGAGAAAATGACGTGACAGGGAAATCTCTTAATAGACTGGAAGATGCTTAAAAGTTATTAATATGGTGTCTATTCTGTCAGACATGTCCGAAAGAACAGACCCATGTCACTAAGGCCCCCAACAGATAATTGACAGTTTGAATGTGGACACACAAATACGCTTGATCCCTTGCAGAAATCCAGTATAGGCTGCAAGTGAGAGGAACTGTTTTGGCGGTGACATGACCATTGTAGTGTGGTAGAAGTTAAGAATTTTGGGCAGGAAAGGAAGCATACCTGGACAGTGTTATTATTAAAGTCAACCACTGGCCTGAAGTGGGAAATACAGTTTCCAATCCCTGTCCAACACAAATTTTCAGTTTCACAATTGAATTTATTTCAATGAGCTGAAATGGTGAAGGTGGTTAAGCATTTCAAATTCGATACATAAAAGAATGGACTCTGTGATAAATAATAAATCTCAGTGTTATGTTCTATGATGTCAGAAAAATTAAGTGTAGATAAAGAACGAACAATATTTTTAATATTTTCAAAACTATGGTAGTTAATGATCACAGTATATGTATACAGCAAAATGTGATTTCAACAAAATATGTATTAGATGATAGCTTATTACCTCAATATATCATCTGGAAAGCAATAAACTTTTTATCTATTCATTTAAGGATTTATTACACTTGTTATTTTAATTTATTATGAAATACAGTCAGATCATTATATCCTCCAAAGTAACTCGGCTATTACAAGCATCATCATATGCACCTCTTGTCCTCATATTTGTAATACTATGTAATGTGTATTTGTACATTTCATCAGTAACTTGTGTAGTATGTGCTGTCAAGCTCATGGTGGCTGGCTTTGGCTTCTTCATTTATTTATTTGATACATTATTTGTACTTCTGATAAATATTCACAAGGAGACTGTTCATAACTTTTTCTATTTAATATTGTTAAAATGTTAACTTTGTCCACTTCAACACTAACTTTACTCATAACGAGTATTTCCTGTTAAGAACTCCCCTTTTTTTGGAGGGGATGGCTGTCTTGTCAGAGAGAGAAGTTAAGTAAAATACTTGGACAGTAGCTGTGGAGAAATCATTGGCACTAAAGAAACACTTGGTCTCGTCTAGGAAGAAGAAAGACCCGCCCTGATAGCCAAAGTGATTTTTTTGTTGTGACATTTCAGAATCTGCACAGAAAACTGCCAAGTTGTCAGCACTCTTAACTTCGTTCAGGGCTAATGTGTGCCAGTTTGTTTCTTTTCCGATTTCATTATGGGCTTTAAGTGTTGATATATTCAATGGACTAAGACTTCATCTATTTTGAACTGTTGTGTGATCATGAAATGGCCTTAGTGGCATGGGCATCGTTGATATGTACTTCCTTGGGGGTTTTTGCTACCATCTGCTCTGATAATTTTAAAAGGTTTATTTCTGATTTATCAATCTTGTTTGTGGAGGACCACTTCAAATAAAACAATAGATGCGTTTGAATAAACATTATTTTAACTGAGTTATCTGGTTTTGCCTATATCATTTGCAAATGTTAGAATAAAATCTCTTTTATTAATGAATGATTTATATTTATTTTGTGTTTCATAATTATTTCACAAATGATAGATTATGCATAGAGTTTTTGACTGGTGAATCACAGGTACAAGGTACTATTTGCAGCTATTGCAGTTGCTGGGTATGAAAGCAAACATGTACAGTTTGACCCTAAGATTACAGTTATTTTTTAACAGAGCTGTACATAGTCCAGTATGTGTATCTTATTGCCAATTCAGCATAGTTTGGTCAAAATGTGAAAGCACATAAATTCACACCAGGTAGATGCTGTGTTTTGTGACTTTCACATTGTGTTTAAGGCAATTGTGCACTGTGACCTTATGAACAAATTATGAGCATATGAAATATTTGACAAACTGTGTGAGGCATTCCTAGTTAACAGAAAGCAGCATATTATTCTCAACAGAGAGAAGTCTTCAAACACAGATGATCTCAGGCATGCCCTATGGGAGTGTTACAGGTCCATTACTTTTGACAAAATATATAAATGACCTTGTAGATGACATTGGAAGTTCGAGGCTTTTTTTTTTGATGATTCTGTAGTTTATCAGGAGTCACAACACTGGAAAAGGGTAGCGAAATGCACGATGATATGCAACATATTGATGCGCGGTGCCTGGAATAGCAATTGTCTCAACATAAACAAGTGCAAAGTTCTGCTTTCACATAGAAAGAAAGATTCTTTTTTATATGACTACTCAAATCAGGGCAAACAATGAAAGCATTTATTGTTGTTGTGGTCTTCAGTCCGCAGACTGGTTTGATGCAGCTCTCCACGCTACCCTGTCCTGTGCAAGTCTCTTCATCTGAGAATACATTCGGCAACCTACATCCTTTTGAATCTGCTTACTGTATTCGTCCCTCGGTCTCCCTCTGATTTTCACCCCAGACACTTCCCTCAAATGCTGTGTTGACAATTCTTTGATGTCTCAGAATGTGCCACCAATCTGTCCATTCTCTTCGTCAGGATATGCCACGTTTCATTACCTTAGAATTCTATGCTCCAACAAATGCTTTCAGAAAGGACTTCCTAACATTTAAATTAATATTGGATGTCAACAAATTTCGCTTCTTGAGAAACACTTCTCTTCCCATAGCCATTCTGCATTCTATATCTTCTTTACTTCGACCATCAGAAGTTACCTTGGTACCCAATTAACAAAACTCATCTACTACTTTTATTTTCTCATTACCTAATTTAATTCCTTCAGCATCGCCATTCCATCATCCTTGGTTTACTCTTGTTAATGTTCATCTTATACCCTCTCTTCAAGACACTTTCCATTCCGTTCAATTGCTCTTCCAGGTCCTTTGTGGTCTCTGACAAAATTACTATATCATTGGCAAACCACAATTTTTTTATTTCTTCTCCCTGAACTTTAATTTCCTCTCCAAATTTATCCTTGCATTCCTTCACTGCTTGCTCAGTGTACGGATTGAACAAGATTGGGGAAAGGCTACAACCCTGTCTTACTCCCTTCCCAACCTCTGCGTCCCTTTCATGCCCTTTGACTCTAATAACCGTTGTCTGGTTTTTGTATAAGTTGAATATAACTCTTTGCTCCCTATATTTTACCCCTGTTACCTTCAGAATTTGAAAGAGTGTATTCCAGTCGACATTGTCAAAAGCTTTCTCCAAATCGACAAACGCTAAAAACATAGGTTTCGCTTTCCTAGCCTATCGTCTAAGATAAGTCGTAATGTGAGTATTGCGCTCCGTGTTCCTACATTTCTCATAAATCCAAACTGATCTTCCCCTAGGTCAGACTCCACAAGTTTTTCCATTTGTCTGTAAATAATTCATGTTAGTATTTTGCAACTTGACTTGTGAAACTGATAGTTCTGTAATTTTCACACTTGTCTGCACTTGCTTTCTTTGGAATTGGAATTACGATATTTTTCTTGAAGTCGGAGAGTATTATCCCTGTCTCATACATGTTGCATACCAGGTTGAACATTTTCTCCTAACGAAATCAGTAGTTCAGACGGAATATCATAAATTCTAGGGGCCTTGTTTAGACTCAAGTCCTTCAACGCTCTGTCAAATTCTTCTCGCAGTATCCTATACCCTATCTCATCTTCCTCCACTTCGTCTTCCATTTCTAGAATACTACTTTCAAGTTTATTTCCTTTGTATAGGCCCTCTATATATTCCTTCCACAGTTCAGGTTTCCCCTCTTTGCTTAGTACTAGTTTTCTGTCTGACTTCTTGATATTCACACAGCTTGTATTCTTGTCTCCAAATATCTCTTACTTTCCTGTAGGTGGTATCTATCTTTCCCCTAGTTATGCATTCTTCTATGGTTCTACATCTGTCCTGTAGCCACTCCTGCTTAACCACTCTGCACTTCCTGTCAATCTCATTTTTCAGACATCTGTACTCCCTTTTTCCTGATTCACTTGCTGAATTCTTATATTTTCTCCTCTCTTCAATTAAGTTCAATATAGCCTGTGTTATCCAGGGATTTCCATTAGCCCTTGTCCTTCTACCTATATGATCCTCTGATGCCTTCACTACCCTATCTCTCAGAGCTACCCATTCTTCTTCTACTGTATTACTTTCCCCCGTTTCAGCCAATCCTTGCCTAATGCTCTCTCTGGAACTCTCAACCACCTCTGGTTCCTTCAATTTGTCCATGTTCCATCTCCTAACTTTTCTACATTTCTTCAGTCTCTTAAGTCAATCTGGTACCTTCCAGTGCCTCCTGGTCTTTTCCATGTATACAGCCTTCTTTCATGGTGATTAAAGCAAGTGTTAGTGATCATTAAATTGTGCTCAGCACAAAATTCCACGAAGCGATCTCCTCTTTCATTTCTTTTTCCCAGCCCATATTCACTTAGTACATTTCCTTGTCTTCCCTTTCCCACTACAGAGTTCCAGTCCCCCATCACAATCAAGTTTTCGTCTCCCTTAAATTTCTGAATGATTTTTTATCTCTTCATACATTTCTCCGATATCCTCATCATCGGCCATGCTAGCTGGCATTTACTTCCATAAAATATCTGAGAGCAGACATAAGGAATGATTTGAAGTGGAACACCCATATAAAAATAATTGTAGGTTTCATAGTAAGAAACCTCAGGAAATGTAGCCCATCACAAAGGAAGTATCTGGGGGGGGGGGGGGGGGGGGAGAATTTATCATAACTTTAGCACAATGGTTGGGCATAAGTAATGGCTACTATTTCTTTTCTTACAGATACCAGTGGGGTTGGAAACTGTAATCTATACAGTTAACAAACTTTTAACTACATGTGTGGAAAATGAATACCACTGAAATATTATAACACACTTATTGCCCTGTATACTACCATGGCCTTCATGGTGCTACTGTATTGTATGGTATAGCATTATTTCCCAATGGCTTCCACTAATTCACTGTGACATTCCATCACATTTCTACCTTGGAAAATGGGTGGTTTGATGTAAGCACGCTGCTCATCACGGGTTACTTCCATCTCGCAATACACTCACCAAGTGACTGATTTGACAACCCTAGCTGCCCTGCCAGCTATCACAGAAACATCAGTTATTCTGCACTCACACTATTCCTTCAGAACTTCCATACAGCACATATTCGATTGTGATCTGTTCATGTATGTATGAGGTGATAACGGTTGCCATGACTTTTGCCCCAACCCTTGTATTTTTTACACCTAATTTTGATCACTTTCAAAATAGTCTCCATTGAAGACAACACACTACTTTTATCAGGATATTCTTTGTGACTTCCAGTGATTTTTTTATTTTAGCTCCTACAGTGGCAAAATGCCTTTCATGTTCCATTTTAGTCGGGGGAGGGAAAGAAAATAAATAAATAAAATAAAATCAAAGTAGGGCTAGATCTGGTGACTAAGTGTGATGGACAATTGCAGTTGTACTGTTTTCGGTCAAAAACTGATTTACGTAGAGGGCAGTGTGGGCCGGCATGTTGTCATCTTGAAATAATTAGTCGCCTGTGCACAAAAGATCTGTCATTTTATTCTGGGTACTCTCCCTATATCTTTTTCAAAACCTCCAACTTCTGCTTGATAGTTTGATGAGAGAATGAACTGTGCACATCTAACATTGTAGTGATGGTTTTCACTCGCAAGCTTTTTTGGAATAAGGAGAGCCACTTCTCTTTGACTGGCTTCATTGCTGATTTGCTTAAGAGTCTCATCCATAGAACAAAGAATAAAGACCAGTAATCACCTTGAAAAATAATTCAGGGTCCACTTGAGCTGATTTTGAAATTCAAAACATGCCTTTGCTCATCTGTGAAAGGAGAGGAACACATTTGGCTGCAACCCTTCTCAAATGCAAATCTTGAGGTAAATCCTCTGAATTAAACTCCTCACTATTCCAGACATCTGACAGAGTTGATCAATGGTTCAGTGATGGTCTTCACAAACAAGGCCATTGATTTTGTTGACATTCTCATCACTTCTTGGTGTTAAGGGGTGTTCTTCTTCTGTTGACACCTCTCCATATTTAAAATGTGAAAACCACTGATAGACTTTACTTTTACCTAGGGCAGCATCCCCATGAGCAGTCTTAAGCATTACAAAAGTTTCTGCACTAGATTTACGTAACAGGATACAAAGTTTCACAGCCATGTGTTGCTCTCGCCAACCTGCCTTCGTGTTTCAATGATTTGGAAAAAGTTGTCTCACTAAAAAACAATCCCTCTCACAAGCAAATCAATCTACTTTGCACACCAATCAGGTGGACTGACCGAAATGAACGAAAGCCTTACTTAGATGATTAGGAAATTCTAGTGGCACATACTGTAAGAGAGATGTTTGTGTGTGTGTGTGTGTGTGTGTGTGTGTGTGTGTGTGTGTGTGTGTGTGTGTGTGTGTGTGGCTACATGCTTCTGTCAAAGTTCAGAGTGCATACGTTTCTCAATGAGTCAACGAGGATAGTTGAACACCCTCCACAAGTACTCTCTGCCATACACTATGAGGTGGCTTGTGGAGTATGGATGTAGATGTAGGAAAGTGTAGTAAATAATGTGTACTTTTATGTTTTTGTTAAAAATATTAGAAAAAGTGAGCAGATTAAACTGAAACATTGTAGGGATGGTGTTAATGATCTTTGGTTGAATTTCAATCACTACATGTCGAGCATCAGGTTATGTTTTTAAAAAGTAAACTAGCTCTTAAAACTTCACCTTTTTCAAGTAAGTACCTTTTTTCCATTCATTTACCAACATTTATCAGGTAGTAAGTGTTCATGCTCTGTTACAGCAAATGTAACATGGAAATGGTAGAACTGCTGCCTTTGGATCAGCAGGAAGACATAGATTATGTGAAAACGTTGCTTCAAGAATTCAAAGAGAAGACAGGATCACTTATAGCAGCTGAACTTCTTGAAAAATGGCCCCAACCAACTAGCAAATTCATAAAGGTGAGTAATTCATAAAGCCCTTTGCACTGTGGTGTACAAGTTTGGCACAAACATAAAGTTCATAATGTGATTCTATTATTATTATTATTATTATTATTATTATTATTATTATTATTATTATTATATAATGGAATCTCCCACATTACTATCTCCTGTAGGTGTTCCCATATGAATATCAGAGAGCATTGCGACAACTGGCTGAGGAAAAGAAGGCTGCTCAACCACTGGTAAACGGAGTAACAGAGCAAACTGCACCTTCTGCTGTTCCAGCTGATACTGGAAAAGTGCGTGACATTGAAGAGGCCATTACTGACGGTGCAATGGAAAAGAAGCGTTTGGACATGATATTGGACAAAACTCGGTGAGTAACCTTCCCATTCCTCTAACAGGGACTATTACATTTCAGATTGTGAAATGTTGATACTGCTGGCACACAAAAAGTTAACAACACTATCCTAGCTCTTGAAGCAACTTGTTTCTTCCTCTGGGAGGAGAGAGAAATTGGTCATTGTTGAAAAGGGAGGTCACATCAGTTTTATCACGTAAAGGAGACACTTATTCTGCAGGGGATGTGGTATTTAAACTTTATTTGAAAAGGGACGCATGGTACTGTATTAAAAGGGTGGAGTTGGTCTCATTTTAAGTGATGGGGCAGTAATGATGTTCACTGACTGCCTCATTAGGAACATCAATTGAGGAAGGAACATGGATTTGTTGTAGGAGCCAACTTTCTAATACATATTTGATTGTCACTAAATAGCATTAATTCTGTGTACAACAAAAAATTGTTTCTGGTAGTAAATCATTGTTTTGTGGGTGAACCCCTTACCATACTTTCATGAGTCTGACTCGTGATTAGAATTTTGACCAAAATATGACTATTGCAAGTCCTTCATGAAAAGAAATGCAGGCCAAACATAAACATCTTGTGTGCGACTCAAAGAAACAAGTGTGAGTTAAAGATAGTCATCACTAATTGAGTGGCAAGAGCATGCATGCTAGTGACATTGCACAATAGTTTTCAAGAAAAATAAAGAGTTATATAATGTCAAGAAAGACAACAAATTGAAGGGGGGTGGAAATTGGAAGATACCTGGTACCCTGTTATTGTGATGAAATGAAGGCACATTATGTAATATGTGTTCTAATGGCTCAAGTCAGAAAACGAAATATCCAAATGTCTTGGTCTAAAATTGTTTCTATTATTGGTCATTTAGACCAGTGTACTCTGATTTAAGCTACTTTGTGAATTTATAGGGTTCCAGAGTTGGGGGGGGGGGGGAAGAGGGGTGAAAAGACAGGCTGAGTCAGCCATGCTTTGCAAGGCACTGTTTGTGTACCACCAGGCAACACAGCAAGCACATTGCACCCAATGAAGAATAATGAATGGAGGCTGGTTGTACCAATAGAATTGCTGAAATGTGAGTCACAAAACAATTAACAAAATGCAACAGGGTGATAACACCCAAAACATCAGTAAGTAGCAGTATTCATGGAGTCAGCTTTAGAAGGTGAAAATTGTAGGGGAAAACAGCGATTGCAATATATCCAACAAGGATAAGATTTTGTGTGAAACATCTCTCCTTTCAGCACAAGACAACAGGTAGTCAAGAATGTGGGTGGATTTGTTAAAGTTGTAAAAGGAAGTGGTTTATGAAATTGCCTCTGTACTGCATGAGCAGTATATTTTCTGCCTGTAGAGATTTTATGTTTATCATCAGTTTTAGCAATTTTTTTTTCTGTACCGTTATTTCACAGTACACATAAGTGTCAAGACCGAATTTCAATGGACCAATTGAAGTAGATTTTAACAATGTCATGGGAAAAAAGTTGTAGAAGGGATATGATGGGTTTGCAATCTCCAGCTGGTAGTGTCATCTCAGAAATTTCCATGAAGACACACTGGCCACTATTATGTAGGAATGTGGATTTCCTCTTCCAAGTGCAGAGGCATTACAGTCCATCTCTTCACAGAAACATTACACCCTAAAGAAGTTTAAAGTTAAAATACTCAAAATTTGGACCTAACTTGAAGTATATAAAGCAAAGCATTCATTCTGTTATTGATCTTCAAATATTTCTGTTTCAGAGGATTTGTCAAATATAAACGGGAAACTAACATGTACCGCCCAGCTGAAAAACGTCAGAAGGACTGGGATGAAATTTACAATTTTGCCCATGTGCGTAAGGGTCTGCGTGTGCAGGCTGCTCGCTGCATGGAATGTGGAGTACCATTTTGCCAGAGCTCTCATGGCTGTCCTCTCGGCAATATAATTCCAAAATGGAATGATCTAATTTTTCAGTCCAACTGGCGTGAAGCTCTCAATCAGCTTCTGCAAACCAACAACTTTCCAGGTGAAAATCCCATCAAGCCATTTCTTTCTCTTAATTGAATGAAGGGCTTTGAATGTGAATAGAACAACAATTGAGTTTTTCTAACATACATGATTTGAGGATGAGTTTGCCAAGAAATTTGTCATTTGATAGAATTATTGTTTTACATAACATACAGCTATTACGTATTTTACCAGATAGCATAAAAAAGTTATGTGGAAACATTGTCTAATAGTCATTGCATCAATTTTGTCAAGATTTTTTTATGTTTAATTATGTCAACCTATGGTCTTTCGTGCTTTTCAGAATTCACTGGAAGGGTGTGCCCTGCACCATGTGAAGGTGCATGTGTGCTAGGTATTAATGAACCTCCTGTGACTATAAAGAACATAGAGTGTGCAATCATTGACCATGCATTTGAACAAGGCTGGATTCGACCTGAACCACCTGCTATCCGATCTGGGAAGAAGGTAGCTGTTGTTGGATCTGGGCCCTCAGGACTTGCAGCTGCTCATCAGTTGAACAAGGTTGGTTTTGCAAATCCTTGTTAACGAAACTAACAAAATCAGCTTCCTCCTTCAGGCATGTGCAGTGGTGTAAAGTATATACCTTATCATGTACTTGCCATATTGGGGGAGGGGGGGGGGGAGAATGTTTGTTTGTCATTTATTTCATATTCATATTTCGTCTCTGGTAATATAGTTAATGGCACTTGCAGTTGGTGGAGAGTGATATTTTTGTTAGTTATGTTGGGTTTCATGTTTTTGTTGTACACATGAAATAACAAAACATTTTTCTGATGTACAGGTTGGAATACCAGGTTGCAGCTCACTGTAAATATGATCATACAATTGCTGACAGGACTGAGACTCTGACATTCACACAACTTTAACCATTGGATGATGGGGGGGGGGGGGTTAACCATTGAATGATGGGGGGAGAGGGAGGGTGCAGGAATGAAAAGGGAGGGGGATGATGCAAGGCAACTGTTAAAACAGTAGGTTCCTGCTTGCAAAGTGTGCAAGTACTGATAGGTGGGGATGTGAGACACAGCTTGAAATGTAGTCAAAAACTTGGTGGGGAGTGAAATGGGGTTGAACAAGATTGAGAGGCATGAATTGGGCATTGGGCAAAGGTGTAGGATTGGGGGGGGGGGGAGGCTGTAGAATTATGGGGATGGGGGAGCAGTTGTAGGTTGAGGTCAGGATGGTTATGAGACTTTAAAATACATGTTATTATCCCATACTTGTGGCTGGTCACTGAATAGTTGTAATAACTCCCATCTGTATATTTCACAAGAGCAAGTGACAGAGGAGAAGATCCAGATTACCCAGCTTGTAAAGCAGTCATTGAAATAAAGTGAGTTATGCCCAGCTTCGTGTTGTATTACAGGGTGGTCCAACATTCTTTTGGCCACAGTTTGATGTCAGTCATTCATGCTGATAGACAGCTGGTTGGTAGTCATTCCAATGTGAAAAATTATTCAGTGATTGCAACAGAGTTGATAAATTGTGTGGCTACTTTCACAGATGGCTCTGCCTTCAATGAGTTAGAAAAGCTTGTGCTGGGTGGCAGGTCTTATATCAGGATATTCAACAGGGATATGAGCAAAGGTCCACAAAATGTGGAGCAATAAATACTCAACAGGAATAACTGTATACTCACAAACTTATGAACTTTACTTTACATGAGAAATTGCATTTATTGTCAGTCGCGTGTCTTGTTTTTCGTTGGTCAATTTTTAATAAAAGTGTAACGTGGTGTGTTTTTTATCAATCACAATTCAATGATGATCGATAATGACAAAAAGATGAAAATCCAGATATACACAAAAATGAAAATATTAAAATTTTCGTTGCTAACAAATGAATAATCGAACAGTACACTACAGTGATTAATATAATCCATATGATACGTTATATTAGTTGTCATGGAGGATTTTAATATAATACATAATTTTGTCAAGGTGCTGACTTTACTCTTGTGCAAATTTGCATAAAATAAAACTAGTGCAAAGAAATGAAATAGAAGATGAAAGATTAGCTTTACCTAGAGTATTTACTGTGATTTGCTTCGAGGTTTGCCCACTATATTCACCAACTCCAAACTAACTTACTAACAGGATATAATATTGTGAAAGAAAGATTTGTTTGTATTTATCTCTTGTAGACTGGTACTTGTTCCATGGCCAGTGTCATATATACTGACCTGGGCAATGCTGGGTTTCTCACCAAGTAATAATAACGAAAAGGAAATAAATCCTGTAGGGGGAAAACATTAGTAAACCAAGGTGAGGAAGTGAACTGAAACAAATTTTTTTCTTTCCAGGCTGGTCACTTAGTGACTGTGTTTGAAAGAAATGATCGCATTGGTGGTCTTCTTCAGTATGGCATCCCAACTATGAAACTGTCAAAGGAAGTTGTTCAACGCCGTGTCAATCTCATGGCTCAAGAAGGTGTTGAATTCAAGACCAACATAAATGTTGGCAAAGACATTTCTGCTAAGGTAATTACATCATCCTTGTACTGTAGCAATATAATTTACAACTTCTTGCTATAATTTATTTGTATGCAGTAATTGTGTGTGATGTCGTTGTAGTTTTCACTCCGGAGACTGGTTTGGTGCAGCTCTCCACAATACCCTATCCTGAGCAAACCTCTTAAACTCCACATAAGAATGGCAACCTACATCTGTCTAAATCTGCTTACTGTATCCATCTCTTGGTCTTACTCTGTGGTTTTTACCCCACACACTTCTCTCCAATGCTAAATTCACAATTCCTTGATGTCTAAGAATGTGTCCTACCAATCAACCCCTTCTTTTAGTCAAGGTATGCCAGAAATTCCTTTTCTCCCCAATTCTGTTCAGTACCTCATCATTAGTTACGCG